>JAPXFQ010000777.1:0-46288 GCA_028564705.1 Apricaphanius iberus
GACTCCGAGAAGACCCCGGCATGACGGGGGCCGTTACCGGCCCTACACCGTCCACGGGTCAGGAGGACTCAGACAGAGTGTTGGTAGCCAGGTCTCCTAGTAGCTAGGAGACAGGTTAATGTTAGTAGCTATGCTGCTTTAGGCTAGGCTGTTGGAGGACATTATTAGGGTCTGTTCCTACTTTCTCTCCTACTTCTCCCCAACTGCATGATGTGCTGTCAATTCAAGCACTAACCTGTTTTCTATTATAGTAGGTGCTCCGGATTAGCCCTGCTTGACGACCCTGACTAAGATGGCATTGCAGTGACGGAAAATTCTCCACGTCCTGCAACAAACTTCTGCATCAGTTCTATTGCTCTTTCTGTGTCTCTGTTATGTATTCTCCAAGCCACAGACGGTCGCGGCAGATAACCGCTTGTGCTGAGCCTGGTTCTGCCGGAGGTTTCTTCCTGTTAAAAGGGAGTTTTTCCTTCCCACTGTCGCTGCATGCTTGCTCAGTATGAGGGATTGCTGAGAATTCCACGACGCAATCTTCTGTGGTTCTGTAATTTCTACACTTAACATTGTATTGTAATAACTCTTTTTGTAAAGTGCCTTGAGATGACATCTGTTGTGAAATGGCGCTATATAAATAAACTGAATTGAATTGAATTGATGCTAGGCCTTTTGTGATGGAGATGGTGGGGGAGGTGGAAGGTGTGAAAGTTGTTTCAAACCTGGAGAAAAAGTCATTGAGGTCCTCAGCCAGGCAGGGTGGGGGGATGGTCTCCTGTAGTTGGTAATTGTCTGCAGGCCCTTCCAAACTACAGAAGAGTTGTTGGCAGAAAAACGCTCCTTCAGCTTTGCACTGTAGTTCCTTTTTGCTTCCTTGATCTCCTTTGTCAGCTTGTCCTGGCCTGCTTGTACAGGTCCCGATCCCCACTCCTGTAGGTCTCCTCCTTGTCCTGGCGTAGCCTTTTCAGTTCTGCAGTGAACCATGGCTTGTAGAGTGAAAGCTTTCCCTCTACAAAGAACCTCTACTGCAATCATTAGAAGGATCAGGAGACCAGGAGAGTGGGTTCACATCCCCTCTCAAGCCACAGCATACAAGGTCAACCTCAGCCGACCCACACACCTTGGACAACGAGTTCACCCTCATTAATTGAGAGAGCAGAAGAGCATCAAAGGAAAACCATCACTTAATCTTCTCCAGCTCAATTCATACTATATTCATGTAAGGAGAGAGAATAATTACAAACAGAACAAAACAAAAAATTGTCCAAGTCCAATCCGTGCAAGGAGTCGAAGGTTGTTAGATTGAATCAAAACTCTTGTAAAGATGCCCCCAAAAGAAAGAGAAAGAGGAAAAGAAAAAAACTAAATAAATGGATAAAAAATGTAAAAAACGTAAAATAAGGACAAAATAAAATAAAAACAGAATGAATGAATAAATAAATAAAATAGAAAATATATAATAAAAGTAATATTCCCTACTACACTAATCTAAGAATTTAATTTGGTACGACGAATTCCTGAGATCCGGTGTAAAGTTATGAGTATTTTCATTTTATGGAAAAGTACACAAATACAAAAATAAAATAAATCTACAAAGATGAATGTACTGACCAGTGTTAGAAATAATTATAAAAATAAATACCCAAAACACAGGCTAAGGGAAGCCTTAAATAAAATTACGGAGGGCAACTACAGCAAAAAGGCTTAAATCTGAGATTGCTAAAAAATTAAGAAAATTCTAATGCCAAGCTTAAACTAAATGCAGTTTCCTTGCACTGTAAAGATGAAGTTAAAAAAAATAAAAAAACATCTATCAATATAATCCCCCCTTTTCTGAAAGGAGAGTCTCGTACATGCCTCAAAGGAAGATTAAAAATAACTAAGAAAACTGTCAGGAAGGAAAACTAAAAGTCCGACCACTTCATCCTCATCAGAAAAATATAGTGGGAAAAAAAAGAAAAGAAATAAATAATAAATAAAAAAAGGTAAAAGGAATTAGAGATACAAAGATCACTTGATATAACTAAGAATCTAGTCCTGCACTAAGAAAGGAGGAGAAAAAGAGGAAAAAAGAAAAAAAAATCTTTAAATTTAGATGATATAATGTGTATGTCGTTCCACATACTAAAAAGAAATACATCTAACATGATTAAACCCTCTTTTTCTAAAGTAAGTCAACACGTTAAATTAATTTCATTTAATCTTTTAGAGTTGCTGTAACATGAATTTACTTAATAACTTAAGAATATTATTCCCAAATCATTAAAATTAACTTTCTATTTCATTTCAAAACAAGCGGGATTGAAATACTTACTAAATGTTGTGTAATGTGAATACAATCTGATTTTCCCAAGGCTAGTTATCAACTTTAGGTCAACTGGTTGATAGGTATTTCATTACCCATTTCAGCACTGCATCCACATTGTCTAAACAAAGCTAAAAAACTATTAAATAATGAAAGATCACTTTTTCTTTATAGAACATAACCTTATATACCCAAAATGTTTTAAATCAAATTCAATATTTCTCATTGTGTTCTGAGGTTTCCACTGTAATAATGCATTCTGCAGTAGTACTCCTGAAACGTACTCCTAGTGAACTAACAAGCAGCAGTTAATGCTATAGCAAAACATTTACTTTAACCTATCTTACATAAAAACAAAAAAACAACAGAGTTCTCCAATCTAATTTCTCTAAGTTCTCAGAAAGTTGGGAATACTAATGACATTTCCTCCCATGGGAAAAGAAGTAACACCTTAAAAGAGAAGTAATGGAACATCAAGATCTTGCCTGTTTTCAAGGGTTATTGTATGAACAATAACCTCTATTTGACAGTCTATAGCACTGTATAGTACATGGGGCACCAAAAAATGAATTACTTTGTTTCACAATGATTCTGAATTCTTTTGGCAGAAATCTTAGAAACCTGTTTAATATGGGATTAAAATGTCATGTCTTGGTCAAAATTACACCGAGCTTTTTAAAGGTTTTGGTCCAAAGACAACAACTTCTGTCTTGTCTGAATTTAAAAGTAAAAAATTCAGAGTCTACCTAACTGATTGGTTTCATCAGGTTTTATGGATAAATATAATTGTGTATCATCAGCATAACTGTGGAAATTCATTCCATGTTGTCTATTTTTTTTTTACCAATTGGAAGCATATAGTAAAGAGAATCAGTCCAAGCACAGAACCCTGTGGTACTCCACAGGTAACCCTTGAGTGTGAGGAAGATTTATCATTGATATGAACAACGAATCTGTCGGACAAATATGATTTAAACCATCCTAATGCTGTTCCCTTGATCCCCACAACATGTTCAAGCCTTTCTAAGAGAATATTATACTCGACTTTGTCAAAAGCAGCACTGAGATCTAACAAGACCAGAACAGTCCCAAATCCATTATCTGAGGCCATTAGAACATCATTAGTAACTTTTACCAGTGCTGTTTCAGTGCAATAAACAATGTTTATTTTCTGTTGGAGCTCGGGGTCACATATACACGACTATTAATGTATACGGAACCGGTACGCCCATGCATTCTTATTTTTGTGAGTCCTGGGGAATCATACCACCTGGATAGTACGATTGTAGAATTTCAAATGATTTAAAATGATTCAGTGAAATGCTTAAATACCTCAGAGAAAGTTTAAAATTCAACATAGGATTATGCTAAAAGTCCCATCGCCTTAGTTGGTTTTCCAAACCAGGAGCACTCCACACTGATCAGCTCTTTTACAGCACTCTCGCAGTTGCCAGGTGCCATTATAGGGGCTACAACGAGAGTGAAGAAAGAAGAACAGAAGATAAAAATATATAAAAAAAGACTCAATAGACTTTTTTACCATATATTTTCATTTTACAGATTTTAATTATTTTTAATCATGTAATTAATAATTTTTATTCACAGGTGCAGTTTCTTGACACGGTCTAAGAGGGTTTTCTAGATAGAAAGACTCTTAATTTTTACAGGTTTCTTAACACCTTATTTCAGAAAGTTAACAGATTGTCAATTGTGTATTCTCATTATCTTATGGGTATTCATTTGTATTCTGGGGCCTCCTACACAGTGTTAACATACATTAGAAGTTAGACTTAGTGATTTTTTTGTTATTTCTTTACATTTAGACATTATTATTATTATTATTATTATTATTATTTACATTTTGGGTTTTAATTCTGTGTGTTTATTTTTGGGGATTGTTACAGCTACCCGTTATTGGAGTAATTTAAAATAAGGGACTTAGATTAGGTCAAAAGAGGGTATATCAACAATTGAGGGATTTACATTTTTTCTCATTAAAATTTTAAGGTTACAAGTGTATGTGCTATTTACATTTTGAATTTTTAACCTCAAGTTCGACTTTTGAAATTACATTTTTAAGTGTGTCATATGCAAGGGTTCCTTTTTTAAGGTAAATAAATGTATTGTTTGTGAAAGGTTACTTTCTCTACATTCTTTTTTTTTCTAAATTATTTTTATTCAATTTTCCTTTTAACAAACAGTAAAATAGAGCAAAAGAACAACCCTCATGCCCGGCCACCCGCCCGCCCACTGCACCAGTGTATCATTAAAATGAGAATATTGTAAATGAAATTCAAAAAAGGAAAGAAAAAAGAAGAAAAAAAGGCCTATCTTTACAATTACGAAGTCATGACATTAGAGTCCATTTCTTTGATAGTTCGGAGGACTGGTTGCCACACAGTATCAAATTTTTGTATATTGCCCTGTATAGAGTAACGGATTTGTTCTAGAGTTAGATGTTGAGTCAAATCAATAACACAATGGTTAAATGTGGGTGGAGATTTGTCCTTCCATTTCCTAAGAATAAGTCGTCTGGCCAAAAGAGTTGCAAAAGCTATTACTGTTTTGCCAGCAGTGTTCAAACCTAATCAGGGTGCCGTTACCCCAAAAAGTATTGAAATTGATGATGGCTCAATGAGGATTTTTAATACTTTGGAGATAAACATAAAAACATAATTCCAAAATTCTGTTAATTTCGGGCAGCTCCAAAACATATGCGATAAAGTACTGGATACGTAAAAGGGTTAGGGTTCAGCTCCCCCAATATGCCTCACATATATCATCAACATTGGGCTGTATTTGAGCAAGTTTAGCCTTAGACCAATGTAAGCGATGGACAACTTTAAACTGTATAACTCTTTGTCTTTGACAAATTGAGGATGAATGTATACCATCAATAGCAGCCTGCCACATCTCATCTGTCATTTTGATGTCAAGTTCCTCTTCACATTTGGATTTTAATATATCTAGAGGTTTTAAATTATCAGAACTAAGTAATGAATAGATTTTGCCAATAGTCTCACCACATAATCAAATGTCACAAAGGTGCCATCGAGGTACAAATTTTTAACCATTTTCACACCACAGGAGGCCCAAATTTTAAAGGCATTACCTGAAAGCTCAAACATATTATTCTTAATTAATGGAGCATCTTTACACATATCGCTCAGAGAGAAAGTACGTCGAAATTGGGACCATATTTTTAAGGAATGTTTAACAACTGGGTTGTCACAATATACAGATAAAGGTTCTGAAAAAGGCAGCTTAGAACAAACTAAGGCATGTAATGAAACAAGTGAGCATGATGCATGTTCAAGTTGTACCCACTTTGGACCACGATCGCCCTGAGGTAATTTAATCCAGTGTAATACATATTTAATATTAGAAGACCAATAATTATAATGAAAGTTGGAGAGAGATAGCCCACCATGTTGACGGTGCCGTTGTAGCATTTCATTTCTTATTTGGGGAGTCTTTTTATTCCATATAAAAGTAATAATGAGCTTGTTTATAAATGAGAAGAAAGCTTTTGTCAGTAAGATCGGAATACATTGAAAAAGAAACAAAAAATTGTCAGAGCAAAAAGATTTGGGGACAATGGGCAGCCTTGTGTAGTGATTTCAATCCAGCAGAGTGATTTCAATCTAGCAGATGAATTTCTGTCCAAAAACAAAACGACCCAGGGTATAGAAAAGATATTCCCATTCCACCCGATCAAAGGCCAGCATCAAATGTTATTATTACCTCTGTAGCCTTGGGCGGGGCGGGACAACACAAGATATTTAAAAGCCTGCGTATATTTGAAGATAACTGACGGTTTTTGATAAATCCGGTCTGATCATCTGAGATCAGTGAAGGCACAACAGTTTCTAAACGTTGAGCAAGTATTTTTGCAAGTATTTTACTATCTAGATTTAATAGTGAGATAAGACGATAAGAGCTACATTCCAATGGATTCTTGTCTTTTTTAAGAATAAGGGAAATTGTCGCCTGTCGCATAGTCTGTGGAAGCATGCCAGACACAAAAGATTCCTGATACACAGATAGCAGGATTGGAGATAACTCATTAATTAACTTTTTGAAAAATTCATTGGGGAATCCATCAGGGCCTGGACTTTTACCATTTTGCATAGATTTCACAGCTGTTGAGAGTTCTGACTCTGTAAACGGCTTGTCTAAGTCATCTGCAATTGGGGCCTCAACAGTTGGCATATTTGATTTATCAAAAAAAGATTTAAATGAATTGGGATCTTTCATGGATTCAGATGTATACAATGCAGAGTAAAACTTGTGAAAGACCTGATTAATTTGAGAATTTGTGTGCTTTAAGCCAGTCTCATCTTTTATTTCAGAAATATACTGAGCAGCCATCTTTTGACGCAGTTGTTGAGCGAGAATACGGCCTATCTTTTCACCCTGTTCATAAGTCTTATGACGGGTTTTATTTATTAAATTTACAATATGTTTGGTTGACAAAAGGTTAAACTCAGTTTGAAGCATAAGTCGCTGCTTTAACAAATCCTGCGAAGGGGAATTAGCTATCAATGTATCAGTTTCTATTATGTCCACTGTCAATCTCTTTAGATTTTCCTGTTGGATTTTGTTTTTTTGGGCACAGTATGATATAATTTGTCCCCGCATATATGCTTTCAAGGCTTCCCATATTGTAAGGTTTGACATACCCGGGGTTCTATTGTTTTCCAAAATTAATGTTATTTCAGATTAAATAAATTCTACAAAATTATCATCTGCAAACCATTGAATATTCAGGCGCCAGGGGTGGTATGATGATATGAGATGTCATATGGATGGTGCGAATCCATATCAGGAATTCACTGCCTCTCTTGAAATTTGACCTGGACTGAATATTGGATCACAGATTTTTGGATCACGGACCTTTGAAACCCTGCCCTGTGAAGTTAAGTTATTTTCTGTTCTGCATCGGATCATTCCTGGTCAATTGAACACCCCTCCCCCCTGCTACCAATATATTACTCAGCTGAAGACTCCTGAGCAGCTGCCTTTTGGGGTACGTTCCAGTTTCTGTTAGGTTAATTCCTGCCTGGTTCTGCTTTCATTCATTCACCAGTCTGTATCCCTTGCAGTACATGACCTGAGTGTGCCTGACCTGAAGCTACCTGCCTCCAGAGAGCACATTTTCAAAAACTTGTAAATAAAACCCTTTAATTGATCCTTCTGAATTGTGGTTTCGCTTTGGGTCCAAACTCTGTCAAGATCCTTTCATTTACTATAATAAATCTACCTGAGGAGTCTGCCACCATTTTAGACATAGTGAATGGAAGGCTTTTATGAACTAAGATGGCTGATCCTCTAGACTTGCTATTAAAATTGGATGGAAATGATTGACCTATCCATCCTCCTTGTAATCTGCGATGACCAACTGTACGTAAATGTGTTTCTTGGAGAAAAACAATGTTCGCCTTTAGACTGTTGAGGTGTGTAAGTACCTTCTTACGTTCCACAGAGTGATTTACACCTTTAACATTCCAGCTCAATAAGTTTACTTGACAACCTAAAGCTCCTTTCAACAACAAAGATTTATTAACCATTATGATTTCAGTAAAATAGCATGTAAAACATATCCTGGTAAATAAAAAAAAGAATGGCCTTCCAGCAAGTAAATACGCATTTGAATAATACTGGTGAAGTTCCCCTCCCATTATCACCAATTAAAGGAACGTGGTGACACCCAAACCCTACATGTTTAAATCCACACATACGTGTTTATTCTAGGGAATTTACAGCTTAGCGCTCAGCTGAAGCTGAATAAAAGAAAGGGGCTGGTTTTTGTATTTGTCTAAGTAACTTAAACCCAAGCAAGTGTTAACTTAATAGGTGTACTAAAATTAGAACTGGTCAAAACAAATGCATTTAAAAAAAAAAAAATTAATTCTCACTCGCGACCAATTTTACTCAGAGACTTATCATCTTACTCACCACAGAATACAAATAAATAAAAAAGAGAACTAAATCTCGTAGTCCCCTGCACAAGCAAGATTTGCAGCGATGATGTGTCTTAACATAAGACATTGCATCTTCCGGATCCAAAAAGTATTTTTCTGTCCCGTTAAATGAAATGCGAAACTTTGCTGGGTGAATGACTCCATAGCGAACTCCCACCTGGCCCCTCAACAGCTGCTTCACGTTGTTGAAAGCGGATCTAGCCCGGGCCACGCTTGGAGGGTAATCCGGAAAGATGGAGATGGATGCTTTGCCATATCAAAGCGCGCCGCCCGCCTCCCTGGCACGCCGAAGTATGTCAGCACAATCCTGATAGTAGTGAAGTTTGGCAACTATAGGACGTGGTTTCCCCTTCACTCGTTGAGACGGCGGAGTCCGGTGCGATCTGTCAAGCATTACATCTCTGTCCATTTTGAAAACCTCCTTCAGTAGCTTTGTAACCGAGGACGGGGTCAAGGTGATTTCTTCGGGGAAATTGAGTATTCGAATATTTGACCGTCTCATCCTTCCTTCCATGTTAATGCACTTCTCCTGTAGACTTTAATAAACATATAAACCATAAACAATAAAACAAGAGAAGGATAAACTTAAAACATCAAGCCTACACCTGTTCAGGGTATATTAAGCACCAAAAAGGAGTTTTTAATAAAAATTCAGCGGAGCACCAGAAAACGTGACCTACTTTCTCTACATTCCTAAATGAGTTACAGAATTTATATTTTTAGTTTTAAATGTGAGATAAGGCTGAAGGAGACATTCAGAGAAAGTAGTTCATCCCTGATTAACACGGATGAAAAGAGGGAATTGAGGAATACCATATCATTGTGAACACTTTTATATGCATTTTTGTGTAGCCTGCTTTACATATTTTTGGGTAAACATTTTTATATTTAGTTTTATATAACCTCCCTTATTATTTCAAAAGGATCAAGCTGGTTTCACTGTGAAGGACAACTTGTTTTTACAGAGAAGTATTGTACCAGTACAGGATCCCTCCCTTATCCTGGATTCAGACTAGAAGAGATAAGGGAGAATCACTCCTTAGGGAGGATACAAGAAATATTGACGGTCGGGTCACGGACTCTAAACTGTGAAGAAATACTGGGTGTGTTCAAATGTGATTCTGTGTTGTGGTGCTGTAATAAAAGTGTGATGCCCTGTTTGGAAATTTAGTCAGACTGTGGTCTGGCTCCATCTGATCAGCTGTGTTGCCTAAAACAGAATTCTATTGTGTGGTTGTGTTGTTTCTCTCTGTCCCTGAGTCTTATTCTGAAAAGGTTCTGCTGAGGAGCGTCGGGTCCTCTACAACATACAGATAACAGTTCCTGTTTGAAGAAGGAGTTTTTCCAGCAAAGGTAATAAAGAATAAAAGTTTTTAACCCAGACAAACATAGGATTATGTTAAAGTCCCATCACCTTAGTTGGTTTTCCTTTCAGCATAAACTTCAACAACCTTTAAAAATGTGAAGGTTTTACCAGCTGCTTTTTCTGCTGAAAGCCAACTACGCATCGGTTTTACCTCTGGGACGCTGGACACTTCCACCTATGGTAACCTTGTTACAACCTTTTCACCTCAGTCTATTACTGGTTTCACAAAGCCTGTTGAAGAGCAGATTCTTCAGAGTCACTCTGAGAAAACCATTTTGAACTTATAGAAAGTTCTATTCCTTTAAAGTCTCAAAATTACAGGCCACTATGGAGATATTGGAAAGAAGACAAGAACATATTCTGGTAATAACTGAGATGTCAAATATTGGACACATTTACACATACCATCTTTTTCTTTGATTTTTATAAATGAGTTTATTCATCTCCTGACTGTTGGATGAATCTTACAGAGGTTATTTTAAGAGCTCTATCTTGGATTAGAGAAACATTCTTCAAGATGTCCTTATGAGAAAGATTTAAAGTGATTCAAGTGATATGAAAGAGATATTTCTCTGTTTCCTTTTCAGTATAAAACAGTGTTTTACTAAATCATGTTACTTGTGTAAGAGATCGATTAGTGTGCTTGTGTTGTAGTTTGCATGTTCTCCCCGTGCATTTCATGGGTTACCTCTGCGTACTACCACAGACCAAAAACATGACTGTTAGGTTAATTGGTTTCTCTTAATTGTCCTTAGGTGTGAGTGTGTTTTGTTTGTCTCCATGTTGCCCTGGGATGGATGGCGATGTATCCAGGGTGTATCCTGCCTCTCGCCCGTTGACAGCAGGAGATAGGCACCAGCACCCCCGCGACCCTTTTAGGATAAGTGATTTGGAAAATGGATAGATGGGTGTAAAAATACATGCTCCACCAGCCCTACCGGGTTCTGCTCCTTATCCTGAGTCGAAATGAGCCGGCTCTGTTTCCATCTCTCCACCAGGCCCAAAAATCATCTGGAGCTCCATCTGCATATGTTGCTGCCTCTGAGTCCAACCCGCAGTCCAATTCTCAGCTTAGGCGAAGGAAATGCCATGGGATGACTCTGCCTCTTCTCCAGGAGGGCCAGCTATTACCTCGCCACCCCCATAGAGGTTGGTTCATGCTACGACCTACCGACCGTAGTTTCTTCCTGTTCTGTTCAGCCCCACAGGTTTCTGGCTTCAGCTCCTGCCGAGATTGTCGGTAAAAATGCATCACAGTTTTGAGTCCTGACATTTTTGAGTGTACTCTGCGAAACAAGTGTTCAGAATCTGCCCCGGGCCTGAGTCTGCAGCAAGGGTTCCTGAGACCGAGTCCGGAGCAAATGTTCCTGAGCCTGTGAGCCTTCCAGACTCCAGGACTCTAGCAAGCCTTCTAGGACCCGGGACTCCAGAGTCAGTGCCAGCCGTTCTCCTCTCCAGTGGCTGCTAGCAGCAGGCCACTACCCTCTCTAGTGGCTTTCAGTTTTCGGACTCCCCTAGTAGGTCCAAGCCTGCTGGTGCCTCCAAAGGGGATGTCCAACTGGATATGCTCCTGCTTCCTGCATCTTCTGAGGGTGTCAGTGAAGACACGCCTGCAACAACGGTCTCTGTCCCTGAGGGTGTCAGGGAAGACAAACCTCCTGCTCCTGTCGTTGTCCCCGAGGGTGTCAGGTATGACACTTGTTAAGGGCAAATCACCTTAACATCACCGTTTTTCATTCCGACCTTTTTCACAATGAAAATAAAGGTATAAGATGGCTGTAATCACACAGTCTGATCCCGGGTTTAGGTATAACACAATCACAAAAATGAGCCGAAGTCAAGGAAGGACCTCCCTACTATTAGCAAGCAAAGAATGTGTGTGTGTGTGTGCGTGCGCATGCACATCTTAGTTTCTTAACTTCTAGATGGAACATAATTTATCCACCTGTGTCTGTGTGTTCAAATTACAGCAGTGGAAATGACAGTCAGCACACACAACCATAATATCCCATCACTACCCTTTGAACACACACTTTTTTTTGCCGGTTCCTGGCCATAAATTATTCAAACAGGCAATCACTTGAAAATTCTTACCTCCAACATGCGAATGCACCAAAAATACAAGGCAGATTCTTTCATAGTGAAAATGCTGGTATAAACAGTTGATTTGAAATTCAGAAAATAGTTTTGTGAACTAAGACAGTAAAATAATTAATGTAATTTAAGCGGTTTTAGTAAGTGTGGATTCATTGAAAGGTTGTGTTCAAATCCCATCAGTGTTATGTGTAGGCAGAAGAGGGGATTAATTTGAGACAAGAAAAAACAAGAAGAATGCAGGAAGAGACATAAATTGATGAATATGTACCATGAAGATAAATACCATATACAGGAACAACAGAAAGATAAGAAAATGAAATGAGAGAATACATAAAGCAATTTTATTGAGACAAAAGAAGGTGAAGAAGATAGACTGAAAACTAGGGTAAAGAACATAGAACATAAGGGTGCAAAAAACATCTAAAAAATAAATGTGAAAATGAGTAATAGAACAAGGAGATGGGAGGATTTAAAAGGTTTACTTTAATTTTCATATTTGTAGGCTACAAACTTTTATGCGTTGCTCTGTCTTTGCTAAGTATATATCTTTTGACTTTTAATGGATTTGTGGTCCTATGGTTTTCAACCTCCCCATTCCCACAGGATAAACCAACTGCAATAAATATCAGAGAGAAAAACAAGCGTTCTGCTGTTCGCAAAAGTCTCAGACATGGAAAAAACAACATTAATAGCAATGTAAATCCATCCATATATGCATGAAAATAAAAGCTGCTTCTATGTTTGCACTTTTGATTTAGTTTTGGCAAACAATTTTGTTGGTCTAAGCTGCTCTTTAGTCCGCTAAATATATTTATGAACCCACTAAGGCAGGATTTATAAAGTAAGGCTATGAAAAACAAATGTCTTTGCATTTTTTATATACTTGAGGAGCCAATAACAAGAACAAATAACTTTTTCTGGGCTCGGTAAGGTATCGCTAGGTTAGGTTAGGTTCACTGCTAGCATGGCTATGGCTTTCTCTTCTGTCCCCCTGTCTCTCTCTGAATCTCCTCCTCTCTCGCTAGGAACGGGGCTCCAGAGACACGAAAGACTCAGTAGACTCAGTAGCCTAAACGTACTAGCGATTACATGACCAGCCTTATGCGGTCGTTTCACCTTAAGTTGTCAAGGTGGTTTCTTGAAAACGATGTGGGCTACATTGATATCTGGGGGACCTTCTGGGGAAAACCTGGACTATTATGTAGAGATGGCATCCATCCCACCGTGGATGGAGCTGCCCTTCCTTCCAGGAACATTGATAGGTTCATCTCTAGTTCCCCAATGCCATGACAACCCAGAGTCCAGGTCAGGGAACAGGGACTGCCACCCACCCACTACAGTATAGAGACAGTTTCCCATCCACTACCCAAAACAAATGAATTAAAAGTTAATGCTACTAGAGCAAAGTATAAAAATCCCATAAAAATAAATACAACTCCGACTGAACAGAAAAATAAATAAATTAAATGTAGTTTACTAAACATAAGATCTCTCTTCTCAAAAACACTCTTGGTAAATTACTTAATTTGTGATAATAATATTGATCTGTTTTGTCTTGCAGAGACATTGTTGCAGGAAGAGAACCATGTCACAATAAATGAGTCAACTCCCCCTAGCTACTTAAACTTTAGTGTCCCTCGAAGTACTGGTGGAGGAGGTGGAGTAGCCACCATCTTTCATTCAGGTTTACTAATTAATCCCCCCAAAAAATAATAGTTACAGTTCCTTTGAGCATTTAATCTTTAGCCTTCCTCATACACATAACAAAGCAGTAAAGCTGTTTGTCGTCTTGTATCGTCCACCAGGCCCTTATTCTCAATTTTTAGATCAGATCTCAAATTTTCTATCTGACTTAGTTTTAAACGCTGATAAAGTTATTATAGTTGGAGACTTCAATATTCATGTTGATAGTGAAAGTTATAGTCTAAATACAGCTTTTAACATTATCTTAGACTCAATAAGCTTTACTCAAAATGTGCAGGGACCAACCCACTCTTGTCACCAAACTTTAGATCTTGTGTAGACTTATGGCATTGACTGTGAAGAAATAACAGTCTTTCCACATAACCCTATCCTGTCTAATTATTTTCTGATCACTTTTAAACTCACTCTAATTGACCATTTCAAACCTGAAAGAAAACGTCATCATACCAGAACGTTATCTGACAATGCTGTGGCAAGCTCTTCAAACTTTACTTTCCTCAGTACATAAAAGTACAATAGAAAATGGTGATTTACCTCCTTACCCCTCACCACTTGACGTTCTAGTTCATAGCGTTAATTCCTCCCTGCGTCTGGCAATAGAAAAAGTGGCCCCCTTGAAAAGGAAGGTGGCTAGCCATAGAAGATTAGCTCCCTGGTTTAATTTAGAGCTACGTACCCTAAAGCAGAATGTTAGAAAACTAGAGAGAAAATGGCGCTCTACGCATTTACACGATTCTTATTTAGTGTGGAAAAATAGTATATTGCTATATAAAAAGCGCCTTCGAACAGCCAGAAAAGCATATTTTTCATCTTTAATCGAGGAGAATAAAAATAATCCTAGGGGCGTCTGTGGCTCAGTTGTAGAGTAGTTGGCTTGCAATCGGAGGGTCATAGGTTCAATTCCAGCTTCCCCCAGTCACATGTCGATGTGCCCCTGGGCAAGGCACTTAACCCCCAAATTCTACATTGTCCTACCGAGCCATGTTGGGTGTCAGTGTATGAATGCGAGTGTGAATGTGGCTCAATGTAAAGCGCTTTGAGTGGTCAGTAAGACTAGAAAAGCACTATATAAGTTCAGTCCATTTACCATTTTTAATACAGTTGTGCAACTCACACAGGATCAAAGCTCTGTCGAGCCAACCATTCTCCCAGCTCTTAGTAGTGACGACTTCATGCAATTTTTTCTAAATAAAATAGACTCTATAAAAAATAAGATCAATGGGAACCTTCCCAATATGTTTGCTTCTTCCTTAGTGAGGCAGCATCAAAAATGATTGAACCTAATATATCCTTGAACTGCTTTAATGCAGCTGAACTTTCAGATCTACTAAAATTATTAGCTTCATCAAAACCTTCAACTTGCATGTTAGACCCAGTCCCAACAAAACTGTTAAAAGAGTTTTTCCCTTTGATTGCTGCTCCAATTTTAGATATAATGGGCCTCATTTATCACACTTGCGTACGACCAAATCAGGGTGTAAATGTTGTGTACACAAAAAATTTACACTTTTCGGCATTTATCAATCTGGACGTGAGCGTACAATGTGCAAAAAATATACACCAAGTCAGGAGGTGGTGTAAATTTTACACCCATTTCAACCTTCATCTTAACACGCAAAAAACATGCATAATAATTCATGATTTAGACAACATTAAACATTCCCGTGCTGGAAAAATTATGCCTACACCTCTCACATTACAAATATGCAATTTCATGAAGTTATGTTTTGGTTATGTCATGATCATCTTTCATACTAAATAAACAAGGGGCACGTCGCACACCACAGGGCTCCAAATTGTAGTCGATTTAATAAGTTAGAGTATTAATTGCTGCAGTTAGTGTGCAAGTCGTCTTTTTTCTTCCTTTTAACATTACCCATGTTTTCGGTTGCCCAATATTTTTGGAACAGATGCTGATCCCCTTTTTTATGATAGTTTGTCATTAAATAAGGTGCAAAATGTCAAACTCTAAAGTCTCCCACCAATTTTCGACTTCTCAATAGCAGCAGCATACAGAAAAATTGAAGGAAAACAAACAAACATTTCTCTCTCCCGTAATGTGGCTTAGATAAAAATAAAAACCTAAATAGACCTAAAGTGGCAGTGAAACAGTTACTTTGTAAACATTCTGTAACAGATATGAATATAAATGAATAAAAAGTAACTAGAAATGTTCTATGTACAACATGATGTGCAATGTATGGTTACAGCTTAGATGTTTTTATTTGATGTGGGTTGTGCGCAAAGTGTGAACAGCCGCGCTGTGAAGGTTCACAATTAGTCAGAGGACAAAGGTGGTTTGACTTGCAAGTTGTTTTTTAATATTTTCTTTTCTTTTGAGAAAAAAGGGAAAAAAAGTCCAACAAACATTGAAAAAGGAGTTGAGGGACAAAAAAAGTTTGGACCCAACTTAAAGTTAACTAAATAAAACACAGACAAAGGAACTGACATGCCTGATAAGGATTCTTCTTCTTAAATGACACACTCCAAACCAAACTAAACTAGACACATGGGGAAGAAGAAATAAACCAAAATTACAATTTATTAATCTAAGTTGAAACAAAGAAAACCATTAAACTAACAAATTAAACAAACAAAAAAATAATCTTATCAATAAAGAAATTAAATCATAATCTTTAAGGAAACAAAACCAAAGTCCATGTAAAGGTTTGGCTGCTCCTCCTGCAGTTGTCCCCTCCAGTGGAGCAGGCCAACCTTCAGTGATTGTGGGATTGAGGGCACCTGGGGTGAGACTCAAAGACAAACAAAGTAAATAAACTGTTTTTCACTTAAGACAAATCAAATGTGTGCACTACATTTAACCTATATCAAGTAAACAAATAAAAGCTTTTAATTGAAAGAAAAACAAATGAAATACTAACACCTATGTGGTGGGTGCTGGTCCATCCACCACACGCGCCATCGTGTCATTCCGGTCCCACTGCAGGTGCTATCCATACTAAGTGTTCTGGCCACCAGCTGTGTAATATAACAATGAATAACTGCATGTCATGCTTTAGGTGACAAAGGTTGTTGGAGCATCTAATAACCCTCCGTTCCAAGCGCACACAAGACACAACATGGAGCTGGGTCGGCCTGTGACCTATTTCCTGCTAGTGAAGTTCCTCTTTTTAACAATCTTAGTCGTCTGCCGTTCAGCCATGTCGCAAAAACAAGGCGTGGAAGAGGCGGTTGGTGAATATTTATTGACATGACTTTCATTAGTACGCTCGTTTCATCCGTGACATTTATCAAAAAGCGCAGGTCTTGACGCACAAATCTGGGCGGATCCGACACGCTCATAAATCCCACGTTGAGTCTTGCGTATTTGGAATATACACCCAACATATACACCGTTTTCTGCGCAAGTTTTATAAATGTGGCCCAATGAATTAAGATAATTGGGAACCTTCCCAATATGCTTGCTTCTTCCTTACTTAGTGAGTCAGCATCAAAACTGGTTGAACCTAATATATAATTGAACTGCTTTAATGCAGCCGAACTTTCAGATCTACTAAAATTATTAGCTTCATCAAAACCTTCAACTTGCGTTTTAGACCCAATCCCAACTAAACTCTTAAAAGAAGTTTTCCCTCTGATCGCTGCTCCAATTTTAAATATAATGAATCTATCCTTAGTCAATGGATATGTACCACAGGAGTTTAAGATTGCTTGTAATTAAACCTCTACTTAACAAACCATCTCTTGATCAAAACGACTTAACTATATCCGATATCCAATCTTCTCTTATCAAGAATTCTTGAGAAAATAGTTGCACATCAGATTTGAGCTTTAGAGCTCATCATAGCACTGAAAAAACTCTGGTGAAGGTTACTAATGATATTCTCATAGCCTCAGACAATGGACTGGTGACCATTCTGGTCCTGTTAGATCTCAGTGCTGCCTTTGACACTGTTGATCACATTATTCTCGTAGAAAGGCTTCAAAGTGTCAGTATAATAGGAACAGCACTAGGCTGGTTTAAGTCTTATTTGTCCAAAAGATTTCCGTTGATTCAGGTAAACAATAGATTTTCCTCGGCCTCAATGGTTACTTTCGGAGTATCACAGGGTTCTGTGTTTGGGCCGATTCTTTTTACTATATATATGCTTCCTATTGGTAAAATCATTAGGCAGCATGGGATAAATTTCCATACTTACGCAGATGATATACAGCTATATCTATCCATAAATCCTGATTAATCCAATCAGTTAGGTAGACTACAGGCATTACTGGAAGACATAAAAACTTGGATGACTCTAAACTTATTGCTTCTGAATTCTGATAAAACAGAAGTTGTCGTCTTTGGACCAGAAGCTCTGAAAAAGAAACTAGTTAGTCAACCCCTTCACCTAGACGGCATTAAATTAGCCTCCAGTAATAAAGCAAAGAACCTCGGTGTTATTTTTGACCAAGATATGTCATTTAGATCTCACATTAAAGAAGTTTCTAAACTGAAATAAATTTGGAGTGTTATTTACTTAAGAAAACCTAGGAAACTTTTTGCACTTGCAATTGGAAGTAAATTCTACAAGGGCGATCATCAAGTAAACCTTACTTGCAGGATACAAGTTGCTTTTACTTGAAAACCTCAAGTAATTTACTGATTATAATTAATATGGACATTGAATTTTACTCTCTCCTTCTTTGTAAGTTTTACTCAGACTATTGACTGCTGCAAACTGAAAAATCTCACCTAAAATCAATGGCCTTTCAAGGTAATTTTAAATACCTTTTTTAGTTTTATTTATGGACTATATGTAAATAACATTTACACAGCATTCTTCATAATTTTCCGCAGCTTAAATTGCCTAAATTTGTTCTTAATGTTTTTGTGTAGTGAAACAATGACTTTAAAAATGAGGCAACTGTTAATTCAATACATTTATTTTTCTGTGAAAAAATATATTTTTCAATAACACATGTTCCAAAAGGTTCGCAAACAATACAACACTCACATCTGTGAACCTTTGAAAATGTCCCCACAATCCAACAGTTGAGAACCTCTGGTTTACCTTGAAAATGCTGATCTAACTTCACTTCCTTCCTCGACCCAAAGACGGCATGCATTAATACAGTGCAACAAGTTGAAATAAAATCATTAAAATGAGAACATAGACAAATGGCCACATAAACAAATGTGCCTTTTTTTCCTTTTAGTGCCCTCTTTGAAAGGACAACTATTTGGTGAAAATATGTTTTTCAATAAAGCATGTTCCAACAGGCTTATAAACAATACAACACTCACATCTGTAACCATTTGAAAATGGCCCCACAATCCAACAGTTGAGAACCTCTGGTTTACCGTGAAAATGCTGATCTAACTTCCTTTCATTCCTTTTCTCCTTTATTCCTTCCCTTCTTCCTCGACCCAAAGATAGCACACATTCATAAAGTGCAACAAATTGAAATAAAAATAACATCATTAAAACAAGAACATAGACAAATAGCCACATAAACAAAGTGCCACTTTTTTTCTCTTTTAATTCCCTCTTTGAAAAGGACAACTCTTGGGTCAAACCTGTGCACTCAAGCTATAAGTTTGTTTCGCAGAGACAGGATCTTGGGGGACAGCTTAAGGACATCAAGCTCTAGAAGAATCTTCTGGAACACTTCAAAAGTGTACTTAATTTTTGGTGGGTAACTCAAGTTCATGGCATAAACAATGCCCATCAGCAGGAGACAGGCCTTTGCAACACTTCCACAGTTGTCAAGTACCTCCGTCCGTTCAACCACAATCGACACATCAGCGTCGGATGCACCTTCATCTTCTTCTCCTGTGTGGTAGACACAAATCTTCAGGATTTGCTCAGCCTGGTCCTCTTGAGCTGCCTCTCTGCTGATACCCTGTAAAATATAAAAGTGGACATATGTTCAGGTGCATAGTAGAGCTTAATTTTTTATTTAAGTTGCAGACTATTGTCAAAAATATAATTATTTCAAAAATAGCTTAAGTTTGCCATCGCTTTTACATTCACAAACAACCTGTAGTAAATCAGGCCTTATGGACCTTATACACAACTACAGTGATTCGTGAACTTTATTTCCTGTCTCACTATGGGAAACACTGATTAAAAGAGAGAAAATGGGAGAGAGAAGAGGAGAAAGGAGAGGAGGAGACAGAAAAGAACACAAAGAAGAGAAAAGAGAAGCAAGGAGAGAAAATCGTCACCCCAAATTTCACTGTTTTTCATTTTTGCTTTTCATGCATTAAACAAAATTTCATCAAGCAATATAATTTTTTTTATCATTCAAGTAAACATATTTTAGTAATTTTTGTCGGACCAAGGACAGAAACGGTTTTCAGGCCCACCAGCATGCAAAATAAAAAGTTGTAAACCACAAAGGGAGCCAAAGTAATTGAACTGAATAATGACATTTTTTTAAGAATACAATTTAGTGTACTCAAGTGAACATTGTGATGTGAAAATGTTTGAATTTACCTTGTAGTCCTTTATGAGCTCCCCTGAAGACTCCCCCAGGAATTCCTTCAGGGCACGAATAATGGCCTCCCGTCTGGCTTCAACATGTGGCTGCTTTAACAGACAGAAGATACTTGTGTAGGAAGTACCATATGGGGTCCGGACACAAAGTGGATCTTTTGTGATTTTGAATTTGCCACTTGTTGCCACTCCTCCCCGCCTCTTCTCCAACTACCTACATTACCTCATTTTTCCTCTTCCTCCTCCCTCGTTCTCCTCCTCCTCCTGCTTGTCCTCATTTTCCTCTTTCTCTTCCTGCTTCTGTCTACTCCCCCTTTTCTTCCTTCCTTCTCTTCATCAACCCCCCCATCTCCCACTTCCTTCCTCCTCCTCATCTTCCTCCTCGCCCTTACTTCCCCCTCCTCCTTTTTATTCCTCCTCCCCCTTTCTCCCACTTCCTTCCTCCTCCTCATCTTCCTCCTCGCCCTTACTTCCCCCTCCTCCTTTTTATTCCTCCTCCCCCTTTCTCCTACTTCCTTCCTCCTCCTCTTCCCCCTTTCTCCCACTTCCTTCCCCCTACTTTTTTCTCCCCCTCTTCCTCCCCCGTCCTGTTCTTCCTCCTCCTCCTCCTCCTCCACCATCTGCTTGCCCCCCCTCTCCCCTCTCTTTCTCACTGTGAGTGTGTGTGACAAAGAAATATCCGGCTTGGGTCCCATCAAGACATCAAATTTCTATAATTGGTCTTGAGCCAAAAAAGTTTGGGAACCCCTGCTTTACCCAACTGAGTGAATCCAGAAGTGGTCGTATTTTGCTCCCAGCTACTCCGCCTTTTTTGCTGAATATCTCCTGCATTTTTGGTGTGTAGAAGTCCAGCTTAGTTAGAAAGGTTCTTTCCAAGGGGATTGTTGTAATTCTTTTGAATTCTTCCATTATCTGAAAAAAGAAGGTACAATTATGCTATTTACTTTTTAATAAACACTATTTCTTAATAGAATTATAACACACACAGACACTTGTTTTACCTGAGTTTCAGAGAAAAGAGCAGGCCATCTCTCCCGGAAATCTTGAATGGCGGGGCACTGCTTTACAACTTCCTGTCTTCTGAGGGAAAAGGATCTTTCCATTTTCTCAGATATTATCCTCTCATTGTTTTTCTTCTTAATTTCTTATAGCATGTCTACTCTCTCCTTCTCTAAAGTGGCTTCTGTGTCCCCAACTGGCAGTGGAGGCAGGTAGTTTACTTCTGCTTTTTTGGGCTTTTTGATGCCTTTGTTTGAACCATTCTCATTTGACCTCTGTCTTTTCAGTGAGTTCACTTCCAGCTCTGGACAGGCAAGTTGACGGCCTCTCAATTTAGCACGGTAATTCCCCATTTTCCATTTCATCCTCTGCTGCCACCCATAAAGGCCATTAAAAGACCCTGGTTCCCTGAGGCATGGGAACTTTTCAATTAAGGCTTCGACCACTGTCAAAATTTGAATCCCTGTGGGGTATGCCGTGTAACCAAAAACCACTTCTGCAAGCTTCTCCAGTATGCTGCTTGTCAAACTTGGGTTGTTGAGCAAGGCACCGTTCTTCAGGAATGCCTGGTTTCCAGCCTGCAAATGTTGTTCTACATGAAAGGAAAATGTTGGTATGTAGAATCTGGCTGGCCATGGTTGAGAGCGTCGGGAAGTTCCGCTTTCATCAGGGGAGGAGAGAATGGTGGTGTCTGATGATGAAGAGTGGGTGGAGACAGTATCAGAGGATTCTCGTGGTGGAGGCGAGTCAAACTCCATTTCTTCCACTGAATTGAGTTTGAGCATAACTGGCTTGACTAGTACAACTTTTAATGTTGCCTTATCCTCCACATCTCCAATGCTGCTCAGAGTGAAAAACTGACCACTGAAATCCATGTCCTGGTAAAGCACAGAAAAATCCCCAGGAATATCAAAAGATTCTCGGATGGCACAAATAAGCTGTGCAAGGCTGCCTGGTATGCCTTCAGGTAGAATGAGCTTGCGAATATCATCGTCTCCAAAAATGATGCAGAGCTTTGCTGGTGTGCCCATCCTGGCAGAGAAAGCTGTAAAACAAAAAATATTGGTTAATTGTTGCAGACATTCATTCTAATGTTAAGTTACAACTATGTACAGTGCTGATGTTAGAATATGATCACTATCTGCAGTTTTCCATTTCACATCAAACGCACATTTTAACATACATCCCGCATTTGTGACCACTAATAAGGGAAGCAAATGTGGTGCTTCAAGGTTACCAGACGTCTTCCTGCCAGCGTGTATGCTGCCAAAGGATAAAAATCTGGAAGATCCTTTTGCTCAATTACTTTCTCATTGATTGTGTTCTCCAACTCATAACTTCTAAGGTGCTCATTGTACCATGCCATTTTTAGTCTGATGACAAACACTGGTTTGTTATGAACTATCATGATTTGAAGCACCTCTGCAAAGTCTGGCAAGCCAGCAGTAGAACCATGGCACACCACCATTCCAGCAGCATAGGTTGTCCCTGAACAGTTCACAGAGTTGGCAATATGTACTCTTGTGACACCTGGAAATCTGCACTTCAATGGATCGTTAATGTCATCCTTCAGAACATCCAATGCCACCTCTGTTGTTTTTGTAACCAAGAGTGATGGTTTGACTGCATTTGATTGGTGGAGATGGCTTAAGCTGGTGCTTATTTGCTAGAGAAAGCAAGATATTCTTGAAACATCCTGTGTGCCTGACAACTCTCTTGAAGAAGCTGTGTTTCCCCTCAAATCTCATGGTCCACAGAGCAGAGACAGGACCAAATTCTCGGATAAGGTGGGGATAATGTTCAAGAAAGTGATGCTTAGGGATGAGCTTCTGTTGAGGAAAAGCTTCAAGAAGTCTGCTGCGATGTTCAGATATTAAACTGTCAAGATAGCAGATGCTTTCCTCTGTATGACTTGGTGACATAACAAGCTCCACAATGCTTTTCAACGTCATAAGCATCTGCCACGCAGGCTCATCTTCAGGTACTTTCAAACCTATCATCAGAGGCAGCAGACGTAGAAGGCACCAATTTTCATGTGCATTGCCTCCTACCGTTTTACGGTTTGAAAAGTTGCCGGGGACAAGATGAGGGCGATTTGTCTTATCACTCCACTTGTACGGGAACTGAAGGATGACATCATTTAGTTCAAAAAGAGAAAAATACTTCTTCTTGATGAGGGCATCAAAAGACAAAGCCAACTCCAATGGAATGATTCCTTCAAGAAGGTCATGTAGAACATCTGGAGGGTACCCAGATGTAACATGAAAGTGCTCAAGCTTTTCAGACAGTGGACATTGTTTTTTCACACCATAGCATGGGGAATCATTCAGACTAGACAAAGCAGTCTGAACATGTACTGCATGTTGCTCCTCAGTTCGCTGTTGAAAAAACCCAGATCTCACCTCTTTTGACTGATACTCAGACCGCTCAGCAAGACAAAAACGACAAGCATAAGAAGCAGAAAAGCTTTCAACAAAGCCTGCAACTGAGTGCGCTCCTAGGTTGTCTGCTACCACACACATAACAGTTCCTTTGACAACTTTTCCCAAACCAGAAACAAATAAGCCATCTCTTTCTAAAGTCCTCAGATCCGTTAGCAATGGCTCTAACACTTTCTGGTATCCAAATGTCTTGGTGTCCACTGCCTTACATAAAACGGCTAAATTAATGGATGTCAATGCTGATTGAGACTGTGCTGGAATGTTTCCCAAGATCCAATATACAGCTGTGACTATGTTTTTTTCTTGAGGTTCCCAAGGGATTGCACACCTCAAAGTCATCAATGTACAGGATAAGACTAAGTCTGTCCTCTTCAGAGAAAAAAACATTCATCTGGAAGTTGGATCCATCATGAAAAGATTGGTACTGTAAGGCTGTTGCCGAATTTCTACTAGTATCCAGTAGTTTTTCTTGATTGCTCTTGTTGTTCAGAACCTGTGATAGAGATTGCAATATTGGCACATACTGGAATGTTTTGCACTCCTTTTCATCGAGTATGTACTCTTTTGGTTCGACAACTGAAAAATGTTCCTTCATGAACTCTCTTCTCTTGTAAGATGTTGAAAAGGGACCATCGTTTGCCAAAGCTGAGCTTATTGGGTGTGCTTCGCTGAGAATTTTAACCAAATCAGAGATCACAACTGTGTCAAACTCACAGCTATGGGTCCTGTTGTATTTTACTTTTTTGGGGCTATTTTTATATACAGTTTCGTAGTACATATGTTTTAAATATCTTTAGTAAGCATTCAGAGGTAAAAGTCTGTTTTATATTATTCATGGTTGTAAAACACATTCTTTACCAGTATTTTAATTGGGGTAAGGTTTTAAGCAATAAAACTCTTGGGTAATAATTTACTGCATGTTGTAAAACCAGGATGTCTGTAGATTAGGAAGTGGGGAGGACCCGGGACCATAAAACCATAAAACTCAGAATGAACTTTTGACCTGGACCCAGGATATGGCAGTTGGAAAAGCAAAGAGGAGGACACTTCCATCTTATGAATGCATAATTCTTGACGGACCAGTCGGTGTCAAGACACTTTTTAAAAACGTTCTGATTGGAGCAGATTCCGAGGGAGAAGAGACGCCCAGATCCTGGTAAGTTTTGGATGTCTATAAAAGTTATGGCATGAAAACCATTCGTTGTCAGATGTCTTAATCTGGCCCAGAGAAAATGGGCATGTTTCTCTGTAAACTGCATATCTTAATCTGTTTAAAATAAAACTGAGAACTGGAAATTGGCCCCTTTGTCTCTGCTTGAACATGCACTGAATTATTTTTTTTACAAAAATTTAATTCTAAAAATGGTGACCCCGAACGTGTGCAGAGTTTGGACCAAGATCCAGTTATTTTTTTTAATTAATTAACGGACATGTATTTGCTCTATTGACAATTTGCGCAGAGTTGCGTAGTTTTTAATTCTGTTGATTGGTTAATCTAACATTGGTTAAATGTTGTCATGCAAGTTAAATATGTTTTTTTGTTTTAAGCAGATTAACTGTTGCGGGCCCGTAGTTGAAGCTGCTGTTTTTGTCTGTCTCTCTGTTCTGCGCATGACTGCGACCTTCTTTGCGCTCCGCAGAGAGACACCGGTGCCTGCTGGGAGATGGAGTTTGTTACTCTGCGCGCCCAGGGGGGCTGGTTTTTCTCCGGAGAATACAGAAGGACAATGGAGCAGATGGACTGGATGGAGCGCTCCCTTCAACGACTCAAAATCGGGGCTGACCAAAGTGCGGATCAGGGCTTGAGAATTGGTCTCTCGACTTCGACAGGACGCTGTCGGAGATTCATCAAGGCTGGCAAGCGCAGTAGATTACTGTAGGGCCTGGGTGCCCTCTGTTTTCTGTACGGATTCCCTTGTTGAAGGCCGGCGTATCTTCCAAACGCACGATTGAGCCACGTGAATTGGATTGTGTTTAATGGTCCGGCTTTTGGTGTGTCCGATTGAGGTCAGTGTTTGATAATATTGTAAAAGTACTGTATTTGATGTTTTGAGGTGACGAGCTGGTGTGTGATGCGCATGCGTCTGTGTATGTGTGTGCGTATGTGAGATGGTTTTTTACGCAGGCGCTTTGCGAGACGTGCTGGAGATGTTGCGTTTGTGTTAAAATGTTATAGTATAAATAATGAACTCGGGTATAACAAAATCATTAAAATAGATAAATAAATATATAACTAACTATGATGGATAACTAAAATTAAAAAATCTATAAGAATTAGCTGTGAACATTTACAACAGGCCATCGGAGCGGACGCCCAAGCTAGGTGGTGAGATGGCGGAGCGAGTTCTGCGTGATTTTCTGCTTAATAGCACGGCTAACATACAACAGCTTTGACTATATTGTTTGATAAATAAATTAGTGGTAATAGGCGTTTTCTGCCATCTGTTCGAGTCTTTTGAGTGGTTTTCTGGAGGCCGGCGCCGGGAAATTTCTCAAAACAGACTACGAAAATTGTGACAGATTGGTGTAAACCTCCGCGATAAAATAATTTAATAAGGTCTAAAAGTCACCGCTTATAATGTTGTGTTTTTTGTTAATGGTTTTGGGCTGTAACGGACGTTGTAGATTCGGTGTTTTCTGTGCGGGACGGCTGTTTGGAAACATGTGTTTCAGTCCGTGTTGGAAGAACAGGAGATTGTTTTGTTTGTGCCGAATTAAAGTTTGGTAAAGTGGTATAAATTGTGCGGATTAAGACCTGGCATTGCGGTATGTAATTTTCTAAAGTGTGTTTTGCGATTTTCTTGAGTGTTTTCGCCGTACGTTTTGTACTGTTTTAGGTTTCGTTGGACAAAGAGGGTTAACGGTAGCACGTTGCTGTAGGCTGCTGTGCTATGCTAGCGTTTTTGCTTTTGTGTGTCAATGTGTTTTGTGGTTAAAAATAACTGCATGTTATGTGTGTTGTAAGCTAGAAGTTGATTTTGGATAGAAAGTGATTACAGACTCCTGCAGACGATTGCCTTGTTAAGACTTAAACGGATTTGGATTTTGTTAAATTTTTCTGGTTAATTAGGATGTAATATTTTATGACATGACTGGACGTTTGTTAGAAAACGGCCTCGGATAACTGCTCAGATAAATTTTGTTTGCTACTCATTTGGACTCCCTTCGGCAATGTTTTAGCACATTTTCTACGAAGGGCAATTTAAGGTGTTTCACATTTAACTGAACTGTTATAATACGGAGATTAAAGATTAAGAAGTACATGCTGAATTTAGTTAACTGGTTTTGCCAGAGAAGGCTCAATTTATCACATGAGGAGAGCATGTACATTTATTGGGATAATGATGCATGTTGCAATTAAACGCAAATGACTAAGAACAGTTACTCATGAGTCGGTTCTGACTTGGTGAAGTTTTAATTTTTGATTTCATCTTTAAAATTAAAAAGAGGGGAGTTTATAGTCAAAATAAAAGTTGTGCATTTTTTTGAATCTTTAATTAGGTGGATTTGTTGCTTTTTGATTGATCTAAGCAGGACTTGATTAAGTTGCCCTAAATAAAGATAAAGCTATAAGCAGTAATTATAAGAATAGAACGAAAAGCAAACGGTGTTAATTGAAAAGCAACAAACTGGTTTAAATTATTTTAATAAGCACCGTGTTGAATTGTACAGAGAATGAGTAAAACTTCTCAGAACTGCATATATTCTTATCTGAGACCACGAACAGTTTCTGAATTCTTTCTGTGATTTAAATAAGTATCATTTATGCTAAAATTATGTTTGGCCTATTTCTGATGGCTCTATAGACTTTAGAAATATAGCTTAGTCTCTGAATGAATGACCTAAAGGAGACTGGTGTTAAATTAATTACACAATTGAACATTCTTAAGGTTTTTGTGGACACTAAATGCTTATTGGATTTATCAAATTTCAACTGGGGTTCAAGGAGTAACCCAGCATATTTCAATTCCGTTACAAATTGAATGTTTTTACCATGCAAAACAATACTTATCATAGTGATATTTTCTAAACTAGTGGGATTTGAATGTTTGAGTTTGAAAAAAAAAGGAAAACATTAAAACACAGAGTCATCTTTAAGGCATCAGTTTGTTTTTAAACAGGCTGGGGATAAATTTGGAATTGGTCTAAGGATTGAAAGTAACAACTAAATTCTTTGGTAGATTTGTTGAAGAACAAGTAATGAATATCATCGGTGATCGAAATGATGGTTTAATTTAGAAGTAAGAAGTAAATTCTAATTCATTTATTCTGATCGTGTAGAAGCAAAATGTGATTGGAGCAGCTACATTGAAATAATTTTTTACCATATATTTGGATGCACATTTTGTTTTGACAAATAAGAATTGGTTTTAGTTTTAAAGTTTAAGATTAATCTTTCAGATGTTATTCATTAATTGTTAGCTAGTCTACTTGATGCTGAGAGTAAATTTACATGTCCTAAAACATTTTAGAACAGTTCTGATCATAGAATAATGGCATAATATACCATTTGATTAGTGCAGACTCTGTAACTGACAATTTATTTAGATTGTTTTGATTTTATTTTCTGTATTTTTTATTTTTTTCTCTTTCTCTCTCAACCTTTATATATTTCTTTCAACTTGGATTCTGACCCAGATTTCTGAACTGCGGTCTGCTTATTAATGAGAACTTTGGAAAATGTTAATTTGAGAAGCTGGATTAAAGAAAACATGATTCAGTGGTAATTTCTTTGACATTTGTTTAGAAGCTTCAATTAAATTTAGTGTTTGTACTTTGAGACATAGAAGGAGATAATTGGGATACTGTAAAAATGCTGGTTTTTGTTTTTTTATTTTAATGCTACTAGTTTTTTGTTTAGAGAAATCTTATCTCTTGAACCTCCTTTATTGAATTGTTTTGTTCTACTGCTAAGGGGTAGTAGACTACTATGTATCCTACAAAAATTTAAAGGAGTTTTAGTTGCAAAAATCAGTTTGACTATGTTTGATTCACTTCACAGAATCTGACAAATGTTCTTGAAGTATGAACTGTTTCGTTATTTACAACCAGAATATCTTGCCCAGTTGGCTTTTTGTGTTTGTTTAAAGAGGAATCATATAAGCAAAAGTTACTTTGAATTTAGATTGGATTGTGTTAATAAATAAGTACTTTAGGTTTGATAGTCTGCGATTACATTAATTGGAGCAAGGAGTGAGACAGGCTTTGTATGCACAACAAGCCTGCAAGTTTCATATAAATCTGTAACGAAAGTTGTTCCGTCATTTGTTTCATGTTTTTGGTTTTCATAATTTTTTTTTTTTATGCTTTGGGTTATTTTTTTCTCTGCATTTGTTTTTACTAACTTTTTTTTTTGTCTGAGCCAGCTTGATAGAGATCCAGTACACTTAAGTGATGGGGAGTTTGGAGACTGAGTGGGTGCTTATCATTGCTGGGAGGAGCATCACAGGAAGGAAGTTATGGGGGTGATGAAAGAATTTGCAGAGTGGGTAAGACTGACTGATAGAGGTTAACCTGCGTTTTTCTATACTTTTGATTGTATTTGTGATCAGACCATAGATCTACTTGTTTGGACATGTTTAGTAAAACTAAATAAGATTATATTGATTTGCCAAATTAGGGCATGGGACATGTATGGCTGTTTGTCCACTGTTGACGCACTCCAATGGCTGCAGGAAGCTCGGTGCTTTGTGTTGAGGCTGGATGGAACGTCTGGTCTGCTTATCTGTGGAATGTCTGGTCATAACTGCCTTTCAACAATAATGCAGGAGACAATTTGCTGGGATTAACAAACGTTCTTGGCTTTATCCACAGCAAGCACCTGAGGAAGTGGGGAGAGGCACAAAGCTGCTGCCCCATTAGGAGCAGGCCTGTCGAGTGCTAGATGGGAAAACATGGTTCTGTTCCCATGCCCAGGTTTGGTGAATTTGAAGATAATTGGATACTTTAAATTTATAGGTTTAGTTTTGTTAATTTATACTTGGAAAATTTACAGGGTCTGACAGCTAAAGTGGGAAAAACTCAGGCTAACTAGGTTAGTTTTTGCGTATTTTATGGGATATGTTTCTGACTAATATGACACATGTTATGGGTTTTTTAAGCTGTAAGGAAGAATTCAGAAACAATGCGAAAATGTTAAATTAATCATTTGATTCCATACCAGGTTTTCTTAATGGCATCAGATCGCATCTTCCTGCACCTGAATGAATTGGCTGTGTTTGGGAAATGGTCAATTACGGGAGTAATTTACCATTAAAGAGGGATTATTATGTAATCATCTGATTATGATTTCATTTGGAAAAGACAGTTCCTTTATAGACATTTACTGAATGCAGCTCCCAGCAGCCTTGGACGGAATGCCAGCGGTGCGGAAGAGAAGATATGAACTTTTAAAAGAACAAAAATGTTACTTCTAACTATTTTTTTCTGTTTCATAGGGTTCTTCCCACTTTAAGTTTGATTTATTTCAGAATATAACATAGTAATAATGTCTATGTTCATGGGTTTTCTAAGCTTCTTCCACAGTATTAACATATGTCAAGTCAGATTTAATTATCTCTTCACATTTAAGACATTCTTATACCTACTATTACATTTTTGGGTTTTGAATTTAGTAGTTTTTGGGAATTGTTAAAATAAATTTTTTGGATAATGCCAAAAGAGGGTGAATTTATAATTAACAGATTTAAATTTTTTGAGTAACGGGAGTTAAGGTTAAAAAGGTATTTTAACAGGTTGTGTTTTGAATTTTAATCTGGAAGTCTTGTTTTGGTATCCTATGAAAGACTTCATGTTTTAAACTGATAAAATTTCTTGGGTTAACGACGGTCGTTAAGACATGGAGCACAAAGGATTCAATGACATAATGATTCTTGTTCAAGAGGTTAAATAGCTGAGTCTCCACACCAGTTAGTTGGACCAGTCCCAGCCTGGTCAGCAGCGAGCATGAACTGATGAAGCCTATTGGATAAGAGGTGAAACGTCTTCCAAGACAAATTACCAAGTCCAGTTGCGTTTGATTGAAATTTCCTTGAGATAACCATGACCTGGATGAATGAGAATATTCACAGGCTCTGTTTAAAATAAAATTGAGAACTGGAAATTGGCCCCTTTGTCTCTGCTTGAACATGCACTGAATTATTTTTTTTACAAAAATTTAATTCTACAGTCCTTAGAGTGGACTCGATCAACTCTCTTATAACAGGAACTGATGCTGTGCATGATATGAATTGAAGTTCATTAACAATTTCATCAATGCACCTGTTCGCCACATTAAAGGTGCTCTCTAACTTAAGAAAAAGGCTGCCAAACTTCTCCTTTATGAGCCGAGATAGATCCTTGTCTTCCTCAATCAAAGGTTGAGGATCCTCCTCCTCAGTCTCAAACAATGGCTCATCTTGAGCACCAACTGGATCTGAATATTTTTTCAATACTTCATCTTTAAAGTCTTCAAGGCTGTGTGGAGAATGTTTCCTATGCCTGTGTGAGGCGAATGTTGAATATATGTTTGAGGTGAAGGTGCAGTTTTTGAATACACATGCAACTACTTCAAATCTCCTCAAATGGCTCCCAAGATGTGCAAAATATTGACTCTCTGAATCAAAACAAGCGGAACTGCACAGGGCACAACTAAAAGATAGAACCTCTTTTGATGTCACTGTTTCGGGGTGCTGCCTGGATAAATGAATTTTCAGGGCATTGAACGTCTTAAATGAACAAGGGCAACCCTTATAAAGGCAAGGCACTGTCTGGCCATGGCTAACCATTCCATGTCTTAGTCTGTAGTGTTTCAACAGTTCTGTCCGTGTGTCAGCCTCAAATCTACACGTTTTACAAGACCATTTCATCTTTTTGGTATCTGGAAAATACACACAGAAATAAATCAAACCTGATTAGAACTAGATTTTCAGTATAAATCAGTATAAAAGTGAACTTAAAACTAATGACGATAGGTACCTAGGGTTTTAGATTTACCTTACATTAGCAGTTCAAATCAAATACTGCTTCAGGAGAACTTTCCCAGTGGAGGCTGTAAAATACAAAGAAATCAAATGATTAATGCATCATACTCAAAGTTACTTGAAGGACAATGGAGAAGCAGCATTTATTGGGCTATATTCATATCACTATACAACATTAGATTGTCCTTTCAAGGTTTGTATCCATTACATTTTATGAGGTGCAGCACACAACTTCAAAATTTAAAACATATTCTGCTTCACATTAATTTGGAAAAGTAGGCTACATGTTCTGTGATGATGGTAAACCTCTTTCAACTAATTCAGTGCAAAGCACGACACATTTTTTAAAATTATATTTCATTTTTTTTTTTTTTACCTGAATAGCCAGATGACGTTGCTTGTGACACTGCTTGTTGTAGTTGCTGCTTGAGAGGGCACTGTGTCAACAGCAGAAAGTCGGTGGTTTGGGCTTAAGGATAAGAAAACAGACAAGACATTAAAACTACAGAATGCTACATTAAAACTACAAAATCATGTAACCAAAATAAACTGTGCCATTGTCAAACCCATGCCGATTTGATGATATGCTTTTAAAACATTTTAAAATATCGCTCTTAACAATAATAATAGTAGTAATAACACATCTTTCATACAGAATTGGAACAATTTCAGCAAGGTAAATCTTAGGCTACATCAAGGAAATCCTGCATTTTTGCCACTGTGATTCTGTTCCTCTCCTCAAAAAAGTAATAGAGCATTGCTGATCTAGATTCATGTCGTTGGGATAGAGCTGGGTCATATGTATCAAGAATAATGTAGAATCAAAATTTAAACAGTTCATCTCAAGTTATGAGCAATACGAAGGATTTAGAAATAAAGGCCTCCAATTAAGGTGATGGTCCTTTGGAAGCATTTGCAAGCAAATTATCACAGCAAATGTTTTTTTAATAGATCAAATATTTTTTTCAAATTCCCACAAATTAATCTCAATTTCAGATACTCAATGCTAATCAGTAATAAATGAACCTTCGGATAGTTAAATATGCCACTCGTTGCAGCTCTAAACATGTCCGGGCACATTATGAAAACCATCGTTAACTTTACATTAAGAGAACGTGCTCGAACGTACGGGAGCTATACGTTTCATAAACACTACATAAACTTAAGATAATTATCAAAAACGACGGTGGAGCTCACAAATCGTGCACCTACCCAGGGAACAGCACATGGATGTATTATATTATGGGAAAACAGCAAGGTCCGGGGTGCACCACCAATGTCCACATGGTCAGGGACGTTGCGCTTAGTTTAGTAAAATTACGCTACAACATTTAGCCTATGGTAATGGCAAGTGGGGTCATGTTATATTTTATATCATCATCATTTGAACTTTTCATTTGCAGGAAAACCTCTGAATAACGTACCTTCAAGGTGATTTAGCCGCTCCTGCCGCCATCAAACTTGACCGCCGTCAACGTCTTCATGTGTTCAGGCGGTTAAAGACGCACATGCGTCCTGGAGGCGAGCATGGTCACAAGGCGCATGCGCGGATTCAAAACTTGAAACACTATTAAAACTTACTTGATATTTCTAAGTTCATTGGCAATGATATGAAAACCTTTGAATATTATGTGAAAATACATAATAAAACTTACTCTTCCCACACTGTTTATTTATTACATGAATGACATATATAGATTTACTTGAATAATTCCAGTACTCACTCATACTTACAATTAGAAAATAAAAATCGTGACAGTTAACCTAATAAATATTACTACACCACAAAATCATTTTTTTCAGTGTAGGATTTCCTTTTTTCACCTTAGGAATATTGCAAAAAATTAGAACCATCCTGTCCAGGAGTGATGCTGAAAAAGTAGTCTATGCCTTTGTTACTTCAAGGCTGGATTACTGTAACTCTTTATTATCACGTAGTCCACAGAATACAATTAAAAGTCTTCAGTTAGTCCAAAATGCTGCTGCAAGGGTCCTAATGAATAAAAGAAGAGATCATATTTCCCCTGTTTTAGCTTCTCTTCGCTGGCTCCCAGTAAAATCTAGAATAGAATTCAACATCCTCCTTCTGACATATAAAGCTCTTAATAATCAAGCTCCATCATACATAAGAGACCTGATTGTTCCATATGTTCCTAACAGAGCCCTTCACTCTTAGACTGCAGGTCTACTGGTAGTTCCTACGATTCCAAAAGTAGAATGGTTGGCAGATCTTTCAGTTATCAGGCTCCCCTCCTATGGAACCAGCTCCCAGGGTTGGTTCGTGAAGCAGGCAACTTGTCTATCATTAAAACTAGGCTTAAAACCTTCCTCTTTGACAAAGCTTACATTTAGAGACAGCTTAATAGGTAGTTAGAGACAGGTTAGATAGGTAACTAGGAAGAGACAGGTTAATGTTAGTAGTCAGGTAGAGTGTCAAAAGCTAGGAAGAGATAGGTTAATGTTAGTAGTCAGGTAAAGTAGCTAGATAGAGATAGATTAATGTAAGCCAGGTAGAGTGTTAGTAGCTAGGTCTCCTAGTAGCTAGGAGACAGGTTACAGTTAGTAGCTGCTTTAGGCTAGGCTGTTGAAGGACATTATTAGAGTCAGTTCCTACTTTCTCTCCTACTTCTCCCCAACAGCATGATGTGCTGTCAATTGAAGCGCTAACCTGTTTTCTCTTAGTCTCTTCCTACAGTAGGTGCTCCTGACTCGCCCTGCTTGACGACCCTGACTAAGATGGCATTCCAGTAGAAGAACGTTCTCCACGTCCGATACCAGCTTCTGCTTCAGTTCTGTTGCTCTTTCTGTGTACCTGCTGCCTTCTCCAAACCCCAGACGGTCTCGGCAGATGACCGCTTATGCTGAGCCTGGTTCTGCTGGAGATTTCTTCCTGTTAAAAGGGAGTTTTTCCTCTCCACTGTCACTTCATACTTGCTCAGTGTGAGGTATTGCTGAGAAGTCACGACGCAATCTTCTGTGGTTCTCTAATTCCTAAATTAAACATTGTATTGTAATAACTCTTCTTGTAAAGTGCCTTAAGATGACATCTGTTGTGAAATGGCGCTATATAAATAAACTGAATAGCATTGAATTGATGATGAAAAGTAATGAGGTGGAAAGAAGCCTTTTAATTGTCGGTATTTTAATGAAATATTTAGCCCAACATTTTACTGGTTTTCTATTTTGTATTGAAACTTCTTCCTAATTTTGTAAATTTGATGTCAAATATTACCTTTCTCTTTGAAAGTCAAACATTATGCGGTGAGAGAGTGTTTTACATACTACGTGTTGCACATGGCCCCACAGTGATTGCTGACGGTGCGGTAGATCGACTGTCATTCTTGTAAGAGCAGCAGTGTTGTGACGATCTCAGCTGCTACAGCGATCTGCAACACTTTACCAACTGTGCATATTGGAGGCAATGGTGGCGTGTGGCTTCCACCTGTTCACATATGAAGTGAAAACCATTTACCCTTGCTGGTCCGCTCTTCCATGGGATGATGCACTTTGATTTCCGGGGGTCTTTTTATGATGTGCTGTGTTATACAGCAGCACTAAGGAGCATGCGGGTGTTTTGCGTATCCCGAATGTGTTTAGCGTTTAGCACATGCTCCAACAAGAGCTACTATTTCATCATTTGTCTGGTTATATTTTTAAGTAGCATATTGTCAATAAATTGTGTCTTTTATGGTGAGAGAAGCAAATAGATTTCTGCCAGACCCATGACATTTATGCTATCTTTGAACTGTTCCCGCAACATTGCAGGACTCTGTAGTTTGCAGTGGACTAAAAGTCTTTTACAGACTTGACATATTTAAAGCTAAGGATACTGCGGGATCTGTGCAGAAAGAAAGCATGAATTAATAAAGTGGAATTTAGTTATTTAAATACAAGTCCGTTCAGATACACATTATGTGGAAATTATGCATGAAGCACAATTGTTGATCTGCTCTGGTAAGAAATTCTCCAACAGGTTTTAAAAGTGTGGCGACAAATCCTCAATTATAAATATTGCTAGGGATATGAAATGATGCCTATGCCAGGACCTGTAGCCTATATCAAAAATCTAAAGCATTAACTTAACTCATAGCAATGTTTTATCATCTATCAGCAGTAATGTGAATACTGCTCCACCTTCCTGTCCGCCTCTTGAGCTCTGAGGAGACTAATATTTCAGGGAAGGAAACTTTCAGCTAACAAAGGTGTAAACTTGCTGGAACTTACTCTGTAAAACACACTTAATGTACCAGAAACTTCATAAATCATGTTCTGTGATATTATTTAAAAATGAAATAAAAACTTTAGCTGAACTACAACTCATGATGTCTGGACTACAAGGCAAGCCATCACTTTTGGCATTTCGGACAATCCCTTTCCGTCTAGAACAGATTTTGTAATTTGTTTTACCAAATTGTATTATGTTTTCGAATTTGGTAATTTGTAGGGATGTCCGATATTATCGGCCTAAAGTCATTATCGGCCGATTGTGGCATTAAAATGTAATATCGGAAATTATCAGTATCGGTTTTTATTTCTCTTATAAGATGAGTTTTTCACACCATACACATATTATATATCAAACTCTTCAGCTACTTCTTTTCTCTCTCAGAATGTAAAAATATGACAGATTTGAGGTTTAGTTTTTGAGATATTATTTGTTTGAGACAACTTTCAATAAATCAAAAGGTAGGCTAATCATTGGCCCAGCTTAAATGTTTGCTAGTTTTTTTTTTTATTATTATTGTTTCAGTTGTTTCCACTTTACCTCACTGCTATAAAGGTATAATGGTGTTTACATTTTCTAAAATTAGAAATTTGTCTTGAGTGGTGGGCCTTTGTCAGTATTCTCTGTGTGAGAAAATGTTCCAGCTACTTTTGAAGACAAAATAAAAATGGCACCTTTTTCAATTGCCTAACTAAAATTCTAGTACTTATTACATTTTCTAAATTTTTAAAGCTCAAGTATGCATAATACAAGATATTGCATTGTGGTTACCTAAAAGGGTTTACTAGTTTTTCTTTTTTATGAGGGAGGGTCCCCACATATTGGTATCGGTTTATATCGGTATTGGAAATTATGAGTTAGGCTATATCGGATATCGGTAAAAAAGCCAATATCGAAAATCCCTAGTAATTTGTTTTCTAAAGTGGTATTTTGTTTTCCAAATTTGTAATTTGTTTTCGAATTAGGTAATTTGTTTTCTGAAATTGTATTTTGTTTTCCAATTTGGTAATTTGTTTTCTTAAATTGTATTTTGTTTTCCAGTTTTGTAATTTGTTTTCCAATTAGGTAATTTGTTTTCTGAAATTGTATTTTGTTTTCCAATTATGCTATTTGTTTTCTGAAATTGAATTTTGTTATCTGAAATTGTATTTTGTTTTCCAATTTTGTAATTTGTTTTTGGAAATTGTATTTTGTTTCCAATTTTGTAATTTGTTTTCTGAAATTGTAAATGTGGTTTGCACTTCTCATCCACCGTACTTTGCTTTATGTAACTGATTCAGGGATTGGAGTTTGTATAACATTTCCATATGCAGCTTTATTTCAGAACACACAGTGACTGATTTTAATATAAGAAAACATAGTTTTTCAACATTTTCAGTGAATAATGGTAGTGGGTTCAGTAGTATGATATAAAGTTGAATTAACGTCAGTTCCAAGAGACAAAAATGGTGCCTGTATTTATGCTTAGACGGAGTTTATCACCCAGTTACGCAGCATTACCAAACAAGACTGGACTCCACAACATTTGTTATTCTTCCTACATCCTGCCCTTCTCCCATAGACTCCTATTCATTTCATGGTAAATGGCAAGTTTGTATTTAGCAAATAGAATTTGAGCTCCAACCTTGTTGGCTGTTAATCACTTGCATTGTGCAAACCTTTGTGGATAGAGCAGCATGCACAGGCCGCTGAAACCAGGTATAACCAACTAAAACTTCAGTTTTGTCCTGGTTGAGCTGAAGAAAGCTTTCTGCCATCCAGGACTTGATGTCTAAAATGCAGTTAAAAAGTGCATCCATTGGCCGTGTGTCTGCAGGAGACGCATGGAGATGTACAACTGTGTATCATTGGCATAACTCACAAAGTTAACTACATGTCTTCTGGTGAAACTATATATATATATAATTTTAATCTATCACAGAGATAAGAAATAAGAAATACATGAGAGATGCATGGAACCTTTGTTTTTAACTCCACTGTTGGATTTAGACCTGAGCATCCTCTTAATTGGACAATCCTATAACAATAAAGTGTTTTCAGTTTTGCTGCAAAACAGACTGCTACAGGATGCTTTTTCTTGCCTTCTCTTACTTAGAGACGCCTGTAGGAGGTAGGAGTCTGTGGACTGGGGTTGGCTGTGGACGGGTGGCTGATTCCCTGCAGGTAGAAGTATTTGAGGGTTGACAGTGAGGTGACAGAGGAAGACGCTGACGATGGTGAGTATACTTGGGTTTTCTAGGTTTGGAGTGCTGGAGGAACCAGAGCAGAGGTAGATAGTCAGCAAGGTGGAAGCTGATAATAAGGAAGGTGCAATCCAGGATGAGATTGGTGATGTCAGACACAGGGAAGGAAGGCTCTAGAACTGGATCTGCAAGGAGGACAGAAGGATAAGTTCAGGACTTCAAGGAAATAATACAATTTATCACAGGAGATCACAAGAATGCGGTTGGCATTTGAACCACACTAGAATAGAAAACCATCTGGTGTCAGCCTCCAGGGTCCACTCTTTTAAATAGTGCAGTCGATGAGTTGTGATGAGAGACACCTGTTGCTGCACCTGGCATTGACACTTTAGACAAAGCCAGTCCTCTTTCACTGCTTGTCCTGAGCTACAGTTCAATAAACTGAGTTGATGGGGCTGCCAAACTCCTCCATGGACTTTAAACCCTGCTGGGTGTTGCTATTGTAGATTTTGTATTTCCTGCTTTCATCCATCAATCCATTTTCTGAACCGCTTATTCCTCAAGGGGTCGCGGAGGGTGGTGCCTATTTCCAGCTGTCAATGGGCGAGAGGCGGGGTACACCCTGGACAGGTCGCCAGTCCATCACTCGCCAGTCCACCACATAGAGACAGACAGGACAAACAACCATGCACGCACACCTAAGGAAAATTTAATGTGCTCAACTAACCTGACAGTCATGTTTTTGGACTGTGGGTTTAGTATCCGGAGGGAACCCACGCATGCACGGGAGAACATGCAAACAGGCCCTGGGCCGGGATACAAACCCACAACCTTCTTGCGGCAAATCAACAGTGCTAACCACTGCGCCGCCATGCAGCCCTTCCTGCTTTTATGTCCACGTCTAAAATGCTGAAAAAAGGTTGGCATTAATGAGGTGGGCTCTGGTGGAATATCCAAAAGCAACTTTTTATGTAAGCTCCAGTGTGTGCATACCTTTGTTTCTTATCTTGCCTTTTTTTAAGGTAGTTCAGTTCTTACTCAAAAACTTAAAGGGGAAACATAATCAAATTTTCGAGCCATAAAAAAAGCCAAAATAGTCATAATCGGCCTTTCTACTATTTGTTAAACAAGATTAGTGATTTTTATGTTTGTTTAGACAAAATACTTATGCCTCTCACATTTCATCCAACCCACTAAAAGCGGACTCTCTGAGCCTCTGAAGAAATGTTGTGGCGTACGCGTAATCAAGAATTTGAGCTTTGGAACAATGAAAAGACTAAATTTGATGGAAGATGACACCACAAAGTTTATACTGTGGATATGTCAAAAAACTAAAACAAGACCATGGCATAAGCATAAGTTTATTAGGTAAGACTGTGACTGTGGTAGAGTTGTTTCTTGCAATTTGAGAGTTATAGGTTTAATTCCAGCTTCATCCTGTCACATGTTGATGTGCCCCTGGGCAAGGCACTTAACCCGAAGTTGCAAATCCAGCTCTTTATTGGTATGTGAATGTATTAATGTGGCTCCAGTGTAAAGCACTGTGAGTGGTCAGTATGACTAGAAAAGTGCTCTTTTATATGTTTTTCTTTGATGAAACTAACTATGGACTTGTGAATGATGTGACTGCCTGTTCTGAGAATGACATTTTGGCTGGTCCTATAAAATATAGCTAAATCCGCATAAGGAACACTCAGACTGATTGTGTTTACAAAATGATACTGAGTGTATGGCTTTTTCATATAGTGCAGGTTACGCTGATGACACATTTGTTGAGAGTATTGATTGGGAGGAATACCAGTGCACATCAATGCTGATCCAGTATTATGTCATCTACTTGAAAGCTCCTAAAATAGTTGTTAACGTTTTTCTGCATAATAGTTTTGTCACAAGAGGGCATTCCCCTCGGTTATGAATTACAGGCACAGAAAACGGTAAATCTCTGTGTAGGTTGCTGGTTTAAGTCTCAAAGCAACTGAACTGCAGCAACAGTTCTACAGACTTCTTTATCATCGTGTTATTGTTTCTGGTCACTTTATGGACAAATTGCTATATAGATCTTCACTTAAGAGTCCAATTTTCAAACTTGAGACCTATCCAGTCATTGCTTACACTGTAAACCCAGAATTTGTTTGTAATAAAACTTTTGATTGATCATTACTTATGCTGTTATGTTTTGTGAAAAACAGCTATCATCACTAAACAACATTAGCTTATTATACTATTTAGCTTAAATATTAATTGCAATGTGTTGTGTTAATGGTGTTTAGTAGTGATAACTTGGTATGTTTCATTTTATAACAAAGGGGAGGGGCCTAATTCAAAAACTTCTCTGGCCACAACACAATCCACCAATCAGGACAAGGGGAAAGGGCCCAGCAATCAATAACCACAACCCCCATTCATATTTGAGCATCCCAACAACACAGCTAACTTAACACCATGACAAAGGAGCATATCACAGCAAATAAATAATCTGGCTTTATGGTGAAATGTAAATCTTATGATATTGAATTACAGATGGAATATCTGTATTTATTACAGAAGTCGTAGCCATTTTGTGTGCATTGGAGTGGGTGGGAAAAATTTGGCCTGAGATGGCCTTAATTTGGGTTGACTGAGCTGCTGCAACGAAGGCTTTGCAATCGGTAGCGTCAAAGGCTAGGCGAGATATTATAATTGAAATCTTAATCATATTATTTAAAGCTATAACTGTGGGGTTATCTGGGGCTTTCATGTGGGTTCTGGCTCATGTTGGAATACCTGGAAATGAAAAAACAGATTATTTTGTGAAACAGGCTTTGAAATTGCAGTATGTTAGCATAAACAGTTCTTCTTCCTCTAGGCGTGTTTCCCGCTTGGTTGCAGGGTGTGCTTTTCTGCAAAGTCTTGTCCATTTGGCACCATTGAGGGTGTCATCCAGGTTAGCTTAGATCTTCTTCACGTCATCTTTGATTCGGTCCATCGGCCTTGTGAGCTGAGTCGTAGCGCTGTTCTTGCTACCGAATTCTCATCACTTCTGACTACTTGTCCCTACCACCATAGTCTCGCTTCTTGCATCTTCTCCATGATCGGCGCAATGCCTAGTCGCTTCCGGACGTCGGTGTTCATGACAGGCCTAGGCACCATCGCAGCATCCGCATTTCCATCATGTGAAGGGCCTGCTCGTGTTTTGAGGTGGCTGGGCAGCATTCTGATCCATAAAGGGCCACGGGACATACAACGCTCTTGTAAATCTTCGACTTCAGGCGATCAGATAGTCGTCAGTCACACAAGACCCGTGACTTGGCACCACTTCATCCAGGCCACATTGATCCTCGCTCGCACATCCGGTAGGATGTTAGTGTAAACACAATACTAGGATACTCTAAATATTGTAATACGGTAGGGCAGATAACATGGAACAAATGGCAAAAAACATGGGATTTGGAGAGTAGAGGAAGACAGTATTATTTATTGCAAAGTAGTCTTAAAGGGGGACCCATCACCAGGGGTAAAAGTTGGAGATAAAAGTGTTTTTTACATGTCTAAGACTGGGTCACTGTGGATTTGTTTTGGTTTTGTTTTTAATTGGGAAAAGAGCTGATGGGCTATGTAGATGTGATAGGAAAGTGAGATGGTTTTACTCATAATTATGGAGTGTAATATATACAAGTAAGAGGAGAGTAAAATGTTTAAGGATATACTTGGAATCTCTTTGAGGAGGGGGAGGAGGGAGGAGGGGTGAGGGGGGTCAAAACTTTCTGTCAAGATGATAGATGATGAGGCGGGACCAAAACTTTCTGTCAAACTGATGAATACTTGCCTAGAGGCGTGGTTCTTGTAGGAAAGGATTAGTCTGGGTTCTTTTCTCGTTAAATAGACCTCAAGAATCCTCCAACCTCTTTTCCTCAGGAAAAAGCAATGGAGCCATCCATGTGAACATGGATGAGGAATGTGCGTCCTAGATTCTTCCCAGTCAAAAGAGAAAAGGTGATAACCACCTCCATTTACATAAAACTCTATAATTAAACATTTAAACTCTAATTAAACTATTAATACATTTAAACTTTAAAGTATTAATACCTTTAAATACATTTTAACTTTAATTAAACTACTAATACATTTAAATAAACTTTAAACAAATTTCCCCATGTGGTGTAATTAACAATTATTCTATTCTAAACTCTAAAACAAAATTTTAAACACATCCAACCTATTTCCTGTGTATCTGTTGAAAGTGTGCTGCAACCCAGCTAAACTACAATGAAAACATTATTTTGGTATGATAACTTCCGGTTAGAGCAGTAATACTTTTAAATTGAAAGGCGCACGCGTGTGTTTGTGATAAACTGCTTAGCTAATGAAAAGACATTGAGGCGCAGCGTGTTCACAGAATATTTAAATTACAGAAAAACACAGAAAAACTCCTCAACCAAAAAAGAGAGCCGTGGCAAGTTAAACAAGAAATCAGTCTTTCTTGAGAAGGTGTCAGGATCCGGTAGGATCCAGCAGAGGGAGCTATTTCCTCTTCTTCTTCTTCTTCTAATGGTGTTTTTTGCCGGTTGGCAAACAACTTATTGGTGCATTACCGCCACCTTCCGATATGGAGTGTGGGCCGACATGGCCCCATCAGTCCTGTGTCTCCTACACTAAAAAAAAAATAAAAATAAATACACACATATATATATATATATATATATATATACATATACTTTCTTCTCTTTTCTCCCCTTCTCTTATTCCTTCTTTCTTTTCTCCTTTTTCCCTTCCCTTCCTTCCCCCTTCTTCTCTCCTTTTTCCCTTCTCCTTCTCTTCTCCTTTCTCCCTTCCTTCTTCCCTCTCTTTTCCCCCCTCTTTTTCTTTCCCCTTCCCTTTTTATTTATTCATTTTCTTATTTATTTTACTTTTTAAAATTATTATTATTTAGGCCATCTATTCATTTTCTTCTTATATTCTTAAAAATAGCCTCGTACCCCGAAGGAACCTCATTATCGCCTTAACAACTCCTGCCGAGGAACATCCCCTTAACATTGTTCCAACCGAAAACCCCATTCCACTTTCATTCATATATGCCTTTAGCTCTTCTCTGTGTTGTCTGTACCTCACACATTGCATAAATACATGCTCTACAGTTTCTCTCTCACCGCAGCACTCGCATTGGCCTGTCTGATGCTTTCCCATTAAGTTCAAAGAACTATTCAAATATGTATGCCCAAACCTCAGTCGTGTTAACACATCTTCCTCCCTCCGACTGATCCCACGTCCAGTTATAGACTCACCTACTCGGCGCTGAATAGAAAAATAAAATCGTCCCTTTCTCTCCTCCTCCCAACTTCTCTGCCAAAGTTCTTTGATTTTAGCTTTCACAATGCTCTTGACTTCCTCTTTGCTGATTTTAACTGGGAAGTTTATATCCCTACTCCGCGCACCTTGCTTTGCATATTTATCTGCCATCTCATTCCCCTGTATCCCTATATGTGCCGGCACCCATAACAGCACCACTTGCTTTCCTGATCTATTCACTCTGTCCATTATGTTTACTATCTCAAAAATGATGTCTTGTCTTGATACAGATTCCATACATTTAATACTCGTCAGCGCGCTACTACAGTCAGACGCAATCACAACCTTAGCTCCCACTGACGCACTCTCCTCCACCCAAACCATCGCTAACAATAAAGCCAGCAGTTCTCCCGTGTAAACTGCCACATTGTCACTTGTTCTCTTACTGACTCTAACACCCAAGTCAGGGATTACAAAGGCAACACCCACTCTACCATCCTCCAATTTCGACGCGTCACTGTATATTTCTAAATATTCAGGGAAGTTCTCCCAGATGTATTTTACCACATTTCTGTTGCTACAGCTCTTCCTTTCTAGCAGAGACAGATCCACACAAGACTCAGTCAACTCCCACAGAGGGACAGTAGAAATTGGGACAACAGGGCTCAGTTCCAAATGTCTTATTCCAGCATCTCCGGCCGCTTTCTCTATAATCCACCCAAAACTGGCCAACTGTACACTCTCCCTCTCCTGGGTCGGTGTAAGTAGACTTCTACCAGGGTGATCTTCACTGTTCCCACACAAGTTGGCCCAATATGTAAGAGCCAGCTGCAGTCTCCTAAAACTCAAAGGCATCTCACCCATCTCCACCTGCAGTGCAGACACTGGGGTTGATCTAACAGCTCCACAACATATCCTCAGGGCTTGATATTGAACAGCGTCCAGTTTCTCCAAATTACTTTTGGCTGCTGATCGATATACAACACATCCAAAATCTAAAACAGACCTAATTAATGCTACATATACAGTTTTTAAACAACTTCGACTAGCTCCCCAGTCCCGTCCTCGAAGGCACCTCATTACATTCATTACTTGTTTACATTTCTACACAACTTTATTAATATGTGACTTCCATGTCAATTTACTGTCAAACAGTAATCCCAAATACGTAAACTCACTCACCCTCTCCAAATTTCTCCCATACAAGGTAAGATTAACATCACTACCCACTTTCTTCTTGGTAAAAAACATAACCTTCATTTTATTCACTGAAAATCTAAAACCCCACTTCAATGACCAGGCTTCAACCTTATCAATGGCTTGCTGCAACTTCTTAACAATATATTTCACATTCCTACCCCTCTTCCACATTATTCCATCATCCGCGAACAGAGACACCCCAACTGAGAATTCAACATTACAAAATATTTCATTAACCATAATGGAGAACAATACTGGACTCACTATACTGCCCTGAGGCGTACCATTTTCTACCACATACTTAGAGCTAAACTCCTTTCCTACCCGAACTGAAATACGCCTACTTGACAAAAAACTCTTCACCCACCTTAGCATTTTCCCCCGAATAATTCAATTCAATTCAATTCAGTTTATTTATATAGCGCCATTTCACAACAGATGTCATCTCAAGGCACTTTACAAAAAGAGTTATTACAATACAATGTTTAGTGTAGAAATTACAGAACCACAGAAGATTGCGTCGTGGAATTCTCAGCAATCCCTCATACTGAGCAAGCATGCAGCGACAGTGGGAAGGAAAAACTCCCTTTTAACAGGAAGAAACCTCCGGCAGAACCAGGCTCAGCACAAGCGGTTATCTGCCGCGACCGTCTGTGGCTTGGAGAATACATAACAGAGACACAGAAAGAGCAATAGAACTGATGCACAAGTTTGTTGCAGGACGTGGAGAATTTTCCGTCACTGCAATGCCATCTTAGTCAGGGTCGTCAAGCAGGGCTAATCCGGAGCACCTACTATAATAGAAAACAGGTTAGTGCTTGAATTGACAGCACATCATGCAGTTGGGGAGAAGTAGGAGAGAAAGTAGGAACAGACCCTAATAATGTCCTCCAACAGCCTAGCCTAAAGCAGCATAGCTACTAACATTAACCTGTCTCCTAGCTACTAGGAGACCTGGCTACCAACACTCTGTCTGAGTCCTCCTGACCCGTGGACGGTGTAGGGCCGGTAACGGCCCCCGTCATGCCGGGGTCTTCTCGGAGTCGGGTTGTTTGAGAATGCAGCCCAAAGTGGGTGGTAAACTCCATCTAAGGCTAAATACCGGCACGAGACCGATAGTCGACAACTATCTTAAGGAAAAATAGACAGAACTGAGAGGACAGAGTTGAAGAGGGCGAGAAACGTTTAAGAGATAAACGGGTGGGGTCCGCACAGTCTGCCCGGGGGATTCAACCCGGCAGGTAATGGGCGGCCGCACTGTGCGGGAGGATCCCCTTGAGGGACCTCTCTCCGGCGCTGGCTGGCCCCTGTGGGGCGCATTCTTCCGCGGCGGTAAGCCGCGACCGGCTCCGGATCTTTACCTGGCTTACATTAATCTATCTCTACCTAGCTACTCTACCTCTTCCTATCTCTTCCTAACTTTTGACACTCTGCCTGACTACTAACATTAACCTGTCTCTTCCTATCTACCTGTCTAACCTGACTCTAACTACCTATAAACATATCTCTAACTGTAAGCTTTGTCAAAGAGGAAAGTTTTTAGCCTAGTTTTAAAGATAGACAAATTGTCTGCTTCACGAACCAACCCTGGGAGCCGGTTCCATAGGAGGGGAGCCTGATAGCTGAAAGATCTGCCACCCATTCTACTTTTAGAAATCCTAGGAACTACCAGTAAACCTGCAGTCTGAGAGCGAAGGTCTCTGTTAGGAACATATGGAACAATCAGGTCTCTTATGTATGATGGAGCTAGATTATTAAGGGCTTTATATGTCAGAAGGAGGATCTTGAATTCTATTCTAGATTTTACTGGGAGCCAGTGAAGAGAAGCTAAAACAGGGGAAATGTGATCTCTTCTTTTAATATTCATCAGAATCCTAGCAGCAGCATTTTGAACTAACTGAAGACTTTTAATTGTATTCTGTGGACTACCTGATAATAGACAGTTACAGTAATCCAGCCTTGAAGTAACAAAGGCATGGACTAGTTTTTCAGCATCATTCCTGGACAGGATGGTTCTAATTTTTGCAATATTCCTAAGGTGAAAAAAGGAAATCCTACAGACTTCTTTAATGTGAGTTCTAAATGACATATCTTGGTCAAAAATGACACCGAGGTTTTTTT